>OU892277.1:45819785-45839141 GCA_917834065.1 Ceutorhynchus assimilis
ATTTCTTGAATGTACGGTGTGCGTATGTCTACTTATCTCATTCTGTTTTATGGAACTCGTAGGTGTAGGTATACATTATTCGAAGTGGTTTATTTAAAACAGAATAATCATAACCATAATCAAGGTGTTATTATAAACCGAGTTAGTAACTATTTATGTGCTGTGGTATAATACGAGATATCGAGTCTTAATTTTTTTTTTACATTTTCATGAAGTTCCTTTTTTTTTTATTAGGCCAGTTATTGAAGTCTACTCGATCAACATTTTACTGCAAACAATCGAAAAAAAAAAATTTTTTAAAAGATTTTAGATTCAATTGCTCAATTATTCAACTTCATTTTTTGTTTGTACCTACGTGGTAGACATAAATTTTAAATGTGATCAAAGTAGTTGGTGAATTATTACTTTTGCGGTACATCGTAATGACTTTAAATCGATCTTATTTTTTGAATATACGGTGTGCATATGTCCAGTGCAACTTATTCTATTTTATGGAACTCGTAAGAATCCAAAGTTTAAAGAGTGCTAAGTCTTCATGTCGTTCTTCGTTATTTTCAATCATTTATGTTTATCGTGTTCAGGTTTTTGTCTTGTGATCTTCAAATATCTTGTAAATAAGTTGTAAAGATCTTCTGAAATCACCTATGACTGCGAAATTTCAAATTAAATTATCAAAAAAACAATTCTTTAAAAACATGGTTTTTGACAACACTATTGCCTCTTTGTTTCCCTGAATAAAGTTTGAATGAGTCCCACGAACGAACTCTGAAAAGCGCCACATAAAGTTGTCCGTGACTAATACATCCTTTCTGGAGATCAATTACTATCCTATCAAATGTTTGTCCTTGAGATTTGTTAATCGTCATTCATTGCAAAGGCTAATTTTATTTTAAAATTGTCTTTGTTTGAACGTAAAGGGGTAGACGTTTTCGCAGTAGAGTGTTATTCGATTTATGAACACTATTTCTCCCTGTTTATCTACAGTCAATATCTCACAGCGTAACAGATTATCCCCAAGTTCCAGAACTAAAGGCCTTGTACCATTGCAAAGGCCTGCACTGATGCTTAGATTTCTAATAAGCATACAATAGAATTCGTTTTCAATCGTAATTCATGGAGCGGGAATTCGGCGGATTAAGCGAATTTAATATTTTGGAAGAATAGCATCATTTAGATCACTATTATCACAGTTCTTGACACTATCTATACTGGTGTAGAGTTTTTCGGTCTTGACGTCCAACAGTTCGACAACTTATTCGTTTATTTCTTCGACATCAACATTTCTTGCAGAAAGTATTGCAGATTTGGTCAAGTCCCTGAATCTTCCTTCTTTTAGTATTGTTCGTCGACTTTTCGAATGAGGAGCGAGGGGGTGAAGCGAAAACCAGGGGTGACGTTAGGTGACCATTGGCGTTCAAATGTAGGGTGCCACCAGCTCACATTTTCTTTCGAGTATTAGATTAAAATCGACGGACTTCACTTCTCATAGATGTTTTCAACAATATCCGAATTATCAATACATTTCTCCGACAATTTTAGATTGTCGTTAGAATCATTTAGTGTTCGTTATCGCATCAAAATGGCTCAATTTCAGCAATAAGTGCTTAATATTGGCCTTTAAGGCGGCAACCGTTCGAGATTTGTCCAACATAGACTTTGGATTTTAGAATGCCTAGAGAAAAAAATCCTAGTGACGTTAGGTCGGCCAATTGTGGATTCTGAAGGACGATCGTTGACATCATAAATTGCACGGAGTGCACGAAACGTTTTCCGAATAGAACATTGGTTTTGATAATGATAATAATTTTTAACAATTCCGACGCGTTGCTCAATCGTGTAGCGCTCCATAATAAAATGCAGAGACTAATTGAATACGGCTGCCAAAGATAGCACCTGTGTGCCTATCGAGTTTTTCATGGGCTATTGTCAAACATCGAGCGTTACTATTGGAAAACCCTATACATACCTAGATTCTTCTATTGGACCTCGAAAAAATATTAAACCACTTCCTTGCTTTGAAAAACAACCATCTACAGAGCAATATCTAATAGCCCAGCTAATAGGCATATTGTCAGAGAATTGTCACATAAGTAAAAAATTCAGAGTCCTTCACAAAGATGCAACCGAGGAGAACATTGAAAATGCCGAAGCAAACTTCAACGCTAATGCTTGTGATTATTGTGAGCTTTGAGATCCGCTAAAATTCAACCCTTTCCAGATTTTCCAGAATTTTTCCGAGCCAATCCAGAAATTTCCATGCGTTTCCAGACGTTTCCAGAAATTTCCAGACTTTATCCAGATTTTTCCAGACTTAGCTAGACTTTATGCAGACTTGTCAAAATTTCTCCAGACCTTATCAAGCCTTTTCCAGAGGTTTCCCGACATTTCCAGACTTTCCCAGACTTTATCCAGACTTTTCTAGACTTGGCTGGATTTTTCCAGACTTTATCCAGACTTGTCTAGATTTCTCCAGACCTAATAGAGCCTTTTCCAGACGTTTCCAGAAATTTTCTGGCTTTTCCAGACTGTATCCAAACTTATCCAGACTTTTCCAGATTTAGCTAGACTTTACCCAGACTTGTCTAGATTTCTCCAGACCTTATCCAGCCCTTTTCTGACCTCTCCGGACTTCTCCCAAACACTTTCCCGACTTCAAATACACTTTTCCAGACTTTATCCAGACTTGTCTGAATTTTTCCAGACCTTATCAAGCCTTTTCCAGACGTTATCAGAAATTTCCAGGCTTTTCCAGACTTTATCCAGACTTTTCTAGACTTCGCTAGATTTTTCCAGACTTTATCCAGACTTGTCTAGATTTCTCCAGACCTAATAGAGCCTTTTCCAGACGTTTCCAGACATTTTCTGGCTCTTTTCCAGACTTTATCCAAACTTGTCTGAATGTCTCTAGACCTTATTAAGCCTTTTCCAGACGTTTCCAGAAATTTCCAGGCTTTTCCAGACTTTATCCAGATTTTTCTAAGCTTAGCTAGATTTTTCCAGACTTTATCCAGACTTGCCTCGATTTCTCCAGACCTAATAGAGCCTTTTCAAGACGTTTCCAGAAATTTTCTGGCTCTTTTCCAGACTTTATCCAAACTTATCCAGACTTTTCCAGACTTAGCTAGACTTTATCCAGACTTTATCCAGACTTTATCCAGACTTATCTAGATTTCTCCAGCCCTTATCCAGCCCTTTGACCTCTCCGGACTTCTCCCAAACACTTTCCCGACTTCAAATACACTTTTCCAGACCTTATCCAGACTTGTCTGAATTTCTCCAGACCTTATCCAGCCTTTTTCCGACGTTTCCAGAAATTTCCAGGCTTTTCCAGACTTTATCCAGACTTTTCCAGACTTGGGTAGATTTTTCCAGACTTTATCCAGACTTGTCTAGATTTCTCCAGACCTAATAGAGCCTTTTCCAGACGTTTCCAGAAATTTTCTGGCTTTTCCAGACTTTATCCAAACTTATCCAAACTTATCCAAACTTATCCAAACTTTTCCAGACTTAGCTAGACTTTATCCAGCCTTATCCAGACTTTATCCAGACTTGTCTAGATTTCTCCCGACCTTATCCAGCCCTTTCCTGACCTCTCCGGACTTCTTCCAAACACTTACCCGACTTCAATTATGTATAAGTAATTGCCTATCTATGAGTTGGCACTTAATGTATGCAAAAGCGGTAACAACCTTGAACTAACATAAACATATCGATTTTATATTCCGATTGCCTTATTTGCATAATTAAAGCGGTGACAACCTTGAACTAACATCTCGATTTTATAGTCAGATACTAATCCAGACGGACTGCATATCGTCCTAAGAGTACTTACACCGCCATTTTTGGTAATTTTCTGAATGCTCATGCTGTTCTAAGAGGGAGAGAATAGGCCTGCGTCGCAATAGAATTTTTTGTTTTGATCAAAAATTCCATTACGAGGCTCAGCCTTTTCTTTCCTGAATTTTACAAGATATTTGTGCTGATTCCCATTTGCTACAGCTGTTACCAAGATCATGATGATGACGTAAGTAATTTCTTTTTTGGAATGGTGAACCAGTTGGCCTGTCGTTTCTTTTCTATCGATATACAGTATTAGTTCATTATTTTCAACTAGAACAACACGTTGGGGCGATATCACCATTGAACTTTGAGCGATAGACCATTGGGCTTTTATCATTTTTAAACGATGACCTACTAATATTAATGTTGCCATATTCGAATTAATCTAAATGACCCTCTATTTCCAGGCTGATACTATTCTATGGCTCTCTGGAGATGGTAGTAACAGTATGCGAAAATCGATGGATCCGATGAAAGACCGTTTGGAATGGACCGAAGAAGAGAACAAATCACCGATGAATCAAGGTTGGCCATTAATACTCCGAACTTGAGAAGTGCGAAATCAACTTGGAAATCAAGGTCAGTAAGAATGTTTCTTGAGTGAAAAATTTATTGACTTTAATTCAAAACATTAGGCTGGAACATTGAGTGTTTTTTTACATACATTTATTTCCCGAATATCGGGTAGGTATTAGCTGTAGCCGTATTTTAGTCAGCTCGAAGCGATGACCGTAGGACAGATAATTTAATTTCTTAATTCATACGACCAAATTTTCACAAAACAATAATGGGGATTTAAACGTATAATTTGAGAAATTAAGAGTCGCTTTCACCCTAGAGCCGAACTAAACATATTATTAGTCCCTACTTATTCAAATTTCATTATTATTATTATTAGTAGGTAAGTATTGACTTAGGTACAATATTTTATGTTATTTAAACCCCCCAGTCTATGCCTACGTTTAGACAAGTTTTCCATCAATCCCGCTAACTCCGCTATACCAGTCCCAAGCCTGGAGCCTCATCACGGAAGTGATGGAGGAGGAGTGTTCGAGGAGTAACGCCTCGCTAAAAAATCTGAGTTCAGCTTGCTCCAGCTGATAGTAGGTACTCTGTGAGGGCCCCTTGTCCAGGGTCACGGACGAAGACCACAACGGCGTTGATGGTGGAGAAGATAGTCTTTGGTACAGCGGATTCAGCGGAAGTGGCAACCCAGCTTTTAGGGATTTTATAAAAGTCCAGCAGCGCAAGCGTATAGCACAAGACAAAAACGACCACAAGAGATACTCGACAAGTTACAAACTAATGAAAAAAATTACATCTTAGACCTGCAACCAGAATATAGTAAATGCCTAATGAAGAAGGCAAACAACTAAAAAATAAACACTCGCCGGGGAAAGATGGGATAAATATTAATCCACCCAGCAGCCCCCACTAAGTAAAAATAATTAAAATATATTTATTTTATGTGAAACATCAACGTTAGATACATTGTGTCACTTTAAAAATCGAATTCGTTCGGCTAATCACTCAAAATATTTGAATATCCAGGTAAGCGAATGGAACCGAAATTAATTCCGTGCTGTTCAGAGTTACTGCTTACTATCTGCACAGCCGACTTGTCGCTTAAAGGGGGTGTGACCCTGAAAAACGACTTAAGTTGCTTAAATTAACAAAAAAATCTGAGATCTCTCGTGAAAACCGCATTCCTATATTCAAAATAGTCTCCGAGAAAATTACTTGTGAAGATAAATTATGCAGGAACTTGTGATGTCACAACCACCGAAATCGCAGTCTTCTGTTCGTTCAGTTGCCAGTAAACTGTACCTATTAGTCTAAGATCCGAATAGGAAAGGATTTGCACCCATCTGTTTATTGGATAAAAAATATTTTATATCAAAGTTAGTATGTTAAAAAAAATATCAGGTGTGGGTTGGCTAAAAAATTCCTGGCCAGACTATTATTAATAAATAATTCAAAAATTATAATTGTTAAAGGCATTGCACTCATTTGTTTAACGAACAAATTCCATACTAATCGAAAGTATAGGGCCTAAAGAATATAAAAACGTTGGATTGTCTATTTTTTTCCTGGCATAACTATCGGGTTGGCAGGTTTGAACAGGTGAGTCGATACTAGTAATTCACACCCATCTGTTTAATGAATAAATCTTACATAAAAAAAAAAGTAATTTTATTGCGAACACGATGATATAGGGTTGTCGGCGAAAAATCTGGCCTGAATGACGGTTGGCGAGCTTTGAAAAGCGAAATTTTGGTGCGGATGGAAATATGCGACAGAGTGGTGTATGATTTATACATTAAACAGATGGGTGTAAATTACTAGTATCGACTCACCTGTTCAAACCTGTCAACTCAATAGTTATGCCAGGAAAAAAATAGACACCCCCAACGTTTCTATATTCTTTAGGCCCTATACTTTCGATAAGTATGAAATTTGTTCGTTAAACAAATGAGTGCAATGCCTTTGACAATTATAATTTTTGAATTATTTATTAATAATAGTCTGGCCAGGAATTTTTTAGCCAACCCACACCTGATATATTTTTTAACATACTAACTTTGATATAAAATAATTTTCACCCAATAAACAGATGGGTGCAGATCCTTTCCTATTCGGATCTTCTACTATATACTCTAGTGAGATAATTGTCTTTTCTTTTCGAAAATTTTACATGTGTTACTACTGTGCCTTATAATTCGGTGTGACGTCACAAACACCTAGTTATAACCGCCCTGAAGCGAAAACGGACCATCGTAGCAAGATGCGGTTCAAATATTTATTCTTAGATTTTTTTGCAGTAAAACTTTAATTTTTTGTGGCTCACAGCCCCTCTAACTCTTAGTCTAGAATGTTAAAAAAAAATATATATATAACATTTGAAAAAAATATAAAATTCCAAATATATTTTCATTCACACACATTTTGATCAGAAATTTCATTTCGAGGCTCTGCCTTTTCTTTCTTGAATTTTACAAGATATTTGTGCTGATTCCCATTCGCTACAGCTGTGACCAAGATCATGATGATGACGTAAGTAATTTCTTTTTTGGAATAGTGAATTAGTTGGCTTGTCGTTTCTTTTCTGTCGATATACAGTATTGGTTCATTATTTTCAACTAGGACAACACGTTGGGGCGATATCACCATTGAACTATGAGCGTAAGACCATTGGGCTTTTATCATTTTCAAATGATGACCTACCAACATTAATGTTACCACATTCGAATTAATCTAAATGACCCTCTATTTTCAGGTTGATACTATTCTATGGCTCTCTGGAGATGGTAGCAGTGGCGGCTGGCCATAAGGGGCCAAGGGGCCGTGGCACTGGCGCAAAATATGTCGGTCCTTTTAAAATATATTTTTTTTTTTTTTAGTTCAATAGTTATTACAATCGTCAGATCAAATTACTTATCATTTTATAATTTGATCCCGACGGAAAAATTTCTGTCGTTATTATTCCTAAATTTCCTAGACAATAATTTAAGCGACTGACTAAACTAAACTCACTGGACTATCCGTCCGAGCCCATCTCACAACGGCCCCGCTACAACACGGCAATTACGTTGGAGAAGGTCACGCCGCGCTCCCAGTAACCAGCTGTTTTCATACTAGTCTAGGAAAATTGTCGATTTTCAAAAAAAAAAATCCTACCCAAAAGAACTTTTCAGGGATGATCGGGGGAGGGTGGGTGATCATAAAACCGAAAATATCAAACATTCACCCCTCTGGCGTTTTGCGCTATAGGGGTTGAAAGTGCGCCATTGGCGATTACTTGGTAGCTATCGATTTTACAAAAAAATGTTTCAAATAAAAGATGTGCAACATTATTTGATCTACAATGTTTATCTAAAGACTTTTTTGATTAAGGGCCGTCTGTGGTCATAAGGGCCGTTTGAAATTTTATAATGAAAATGAAAAATTTTACCCAACGTGAAAAATTTTTCTACAACTCATACAACATTTTTGCTTTATGAAGTTTTTACTCACCCCCTGCCGTTTTTCAATAGGGGTAGTTTAAAGTTTTTTTATTTTTTTACACGTATTTTTAAGCGGCGTTGCGGCATCTTTGTCGGCATATTTCTTTGAAACGCTTGCCGCACCGCTCAGAAATCAGTTTGGTCTGGAAAGACAGTGCCGGTAGATATTTTTGAAGTGAAAACTTCTTTAGAATCGTTGGAAGTGATTTGAGATTCGATGAAACGAAAAAAGCGACACTTTTACCACGCTTATATTAACACACAACAAGAACCTGGAACAAGCCAAGTGAGCTAGAACAAGTCTGGAAAACGTCTGGATAAATCTGGATAAAGTCTGGAAATCTCTGGAAACGTCTGGAAAGAGCCTGGAAATTTCTGGAAAAGGTCGAAAAAATTCTACCAAAGGTCCCAAAAGACCTGGGGATCATTTTCCAGAATCCGGATCAGTCTGTACAAGTCTGGATAAGGTCTGGATAAATCTGGATAAAGTCTGTAAAACTGTGGATAAGTCTGGATATTGTCTGGAAAAGTCTGGAAATCTCTGGAAACGTCTGGAAAAGACTTGGAAATTTCTGGCAAGGGTTGGAGAAATCCTGAAGAAGGTCCCAAAGGACCTGGGGATCATTTTCCAGAATCCGGATCAGTCTGAACAAGTCTGGATAAGGTCTGGATAAATCTGGATAAAGTCTGTAAAACTCTGGATAAGTCTGGATATTGTCTGCAAAAGTCTGGAAATCTCTGGAAACGTCTGGAAAAGAATTGGAAATTTCTGGAAACGTCTGGAAAAGAATTGGAAATTTCTGGAAAGGGTTAGAAAAATTCTGAAAAGGTCCCAAAGGACCTGGCGATCATTTTCCAGAATCCGGATCAGTCTGTACAAGTCTGGATAAGGTCTGGATGAAGTCTAGAAAACTCTGGAAAGCTCTGGATAATGTCTGGAAATCTCTGGAAACGTCTGGAGAAGGCCTGGAAATTTCTTGAAAGGGTCGGAAAAATTCTGGAAAAGGTCCCAAAAGACCTGGGGATCATTTTCCAGAATCCGGATCAGTCTGTACAAGTCTGGATAAATCTGGATCAATTTACTAGAAGGAATTTAATTTTTTTTACTGTCTCATTTGATTTGACTATCGATAGACAGTCAACGTTGACTCCAGGAATATCTTATTGGTTAGATTTTTCAGCGGCGTCCCTGGCGCCATAGGGCGGCATATTTCTTTGAAGCGCCTGCCGCAAAGAAATCAGTTTCGTCTGGAAAGACAGTGCAGTAAATATTTTTTATACAGTTGATTCCTATTTGATTCGTATGGTGCCTTATTTTATGTAAAACTGTTTTAATAAATTTCTCGTACTCCGCCCGTGCTTCATTTATTATTTTGTAGAAATGGTAAATGCCCACGTTTGAATTGAGAATAAGTGAAAAAACTTCTGAGGCGTGTTTTTTTTACAACTTTTAGATCAAAATGTGGGTTAGTCTGAGTCAGTCCAAAAACAATTGCGCGCCTCTGGGGCTTCCCCCCTGAGTGTGTGAATGTTACAAATATATATATATATATATATATATATATATATATATATATATATATATATATATATATATATATATAACAAAATTTGAAAAAAACAGTATGCGAAAATCGATGGATCCGATGAAAGACCGTTCGGAATGGACCGAAGAAGAGAACAAATCACCGAAGAACCAAGGTTGGCCATTAGTATTCCGAATTTGAGAAGTGCGAAATCAACTTCGAAATCAAGGTGTGACGTCACAAACACCTAGTTATAACTTTAAACCGCCCTAACTCGAAAACGGACCATCATAGCAAGATGCGGTTAAAATATTTTTTCTCCAAACGTCAAAAAAACGTCACTTTGTCAGCAACTGTCAAGATGTTAGAAATTTAATTTCTATGCTGGTAGGCAAATCTAGCGGGTTAACACCTGACAAGGTGGTAGAAAATTAATTTCTATGCTGCTAGGCAACCGCAGCGGCAGTAGAAGTACTTTTAGTGCCGCTGGAGCGGCAGCAAAAGTACTTTTAGTGCCGCTCGTACTTTTACTGCCGCTTAACCATCGAGTTACCCCCGAGCTTACCCCATTCGTTTGGAGAAAAAATAGCGTGTTGCATACGGAGTAGAAGCACTTTTTTGTGCTTCAGCAGTATTGCGAGCCTCACTACGTTCGGCTCGCAATCCTACTGCGTCAGCACAAAAAAGTAAAGCTTTTACTCCTTACAACAATATACTATATTCTTAGATTTTTTTTGCACTAAAACTTTAATTTTTGGGTCACACCTCATTTAACTCTTAGTCTAGAATGTTACAAAAAAAATATTTAACAAAATTTGAAAAAAATATAAAATTCCAGATATATTTTCATACATAGGTACTAATTCAGACGGACTGCATATCATTCTAAGAGTACCTTCACCGCCATTTTTGGTAGTTTTCTGAATGCTCATGCTGTTCTAAGAGGGAGAGAATAGGCAAGCGTGTTGCAATAGAATTTTTTGTTTTTGATCAAAAATTCCTTTACGACGCTCTGCCTTTTCTTTCCTGAATTTTACAAGATATTTGTGCTGATTTCCATTTGCTACAGCTGTTACCAAGATCATGATGATGACGTAAGTAATTTATTTTTTGGAATAGTAAACCAGTTGGCCTGTTGTTTCTTTTCTATCGATATACAGTTTTGTTTCTTTATTTTCAACTAGAACAACACGTTGAGGCGATATCACCATTGAACTTTGAGCGTAAGACCATTGGGCTTTTTATCATTTTTAAATGATGACCTACCAACATTAATGCTGCCACATTCGAATTAATCTAAATGACCCTCCATTTTCAGGCTGAGACAATTCTATAGCTCTCTGGAGATGGTAGTAACAGTATGCGAAAATCGATGGATCCGATGAAAGACCGTTTGGAATGGACCGAAGAAGAGAACAAATCACGGAAGAATCAAGGTTGGCCATTAGTACTCCGAATTTGAGAAGTGCGAAATCAACTTGGAAATCAAGGTCAGTAAAAATGTTTCTTGAGTGAAAAATTTATGAAATGGAACCGAAATTAACTCCATGCTGTTCAAAGTTACTGCTCACTATCTCCACAGCCGACTTGTCGCTCAAAGGGGGTTTGACTCTGAAAAACGACTTAAGTTGCTTAAATTTAAAAAAAAATCTAAGATCTCTCGTGAAAACCGCATTCCTATATTCAAAATAGTCTCCGAGAAAATTACTTGTGAAGATAAATTATGCAGGAACTTGTGATATCACAACCACCGAAATCGCAGTCTTCTGTTCGTTCAGTCGCCAGTGAACCGTACCTATACTCTAGTGAGATATGTAATTGTCTTTTGTTTTGGAAAATTTTACATGTGTTACTACTGTGCCTTATAATTCGGTGTGACGTCACAAAACACCTAGTTATAACTTTAAACCGCCCTGACGCGAACACGGACCATCGTAGCAAGATGCGGTTGAAATATTTATTCTTAGATTTTTTTGCACTAAAACTTTGATTTGTGGCTCACACCCCCTCTAACTCTTAGTCTAGAATCTTACAAAAAAAAAATATATAACAGCATTTGAAAAAAATATAAAATTCCAGATATATTTTCATACCTACTAATCCAGGCGGACTGCATATCGTCCTAAGAGTACCTACACCGCCATTTTTGGTCATTTTCTGAATGCTCATGCTGTTCTAAGAGGGAGAGAATAGGCTAACTTTGCAATGAATTTTTTTGTTTTTGATCAAAAATTTCATTCCTGAGTTTTACAAGATATTTGTGCTGGTTCCTATTTGTTAGAGCTATGACCAAGATCATGATGATGACGTAGTAATTTCTTTTTTGAAATGATGAACCAGTTGGCCTGTCGTTTATTTTCTATCGATATACAGTATTGGTTCATTATTTTCAACTAGGACAACACGTTGGGGCGATATCACCATTGAACTTTGAGCGTAAGACCATTGGGCTTTTATCATTTTCAAATGATGACCTACCAACATTAATGTTGCCACATTCGAATTAATCTAAATGACCCTCTATTTCCAGGTTGATACTATTCTATAGCTCTCTGGAGATGGTAGTAACAGTATGCGCAAATCGATGGATCCGATGAAATACCGTTTGGAATGGACCGAAGAAGAGAACAAATCACCGAAGAACCAAGCTTGGCCATTAGTACTCCCAATTTGAGAAGTGCGAAATCAACTGGGAAATTAAGGTCAGTAAAAATGTTTTTTGAGTGAAACATTTATTGTTGACTAGAGCCACCGAAAAGGTAGAAATGAAACAGGTCTTGGTAGCTTAGTTGGTAGAGCGTTGCACTGAATATGCGAGGGTCCTGGGTTCAAATCCTAGTCAAAGCAAGAGGATTTTTGGATGATGGCCGATACTCGTCCAAAGCTTGGTCGTAGCAGGAGCCGGTCATTTGTGTCTAGACCAGATTAAAAATATCAAAGGTAATTGCGACTTTTTCGGGAAACTGTAGTAAGGCTTAAATCAGCGGTCTCAAATTGAAGAAAACTCGAACGACAGTTTGGAGTACTTCTATTTGAAAGAAAAATTACAAATTATTGCGTTATATCGTTATAGGTAATCGGTTAGTTAAAGTTTTGCGCACTTTATTACTTACTCTGATTTCTACAATTACTTTCACAGGCATGGTGTGTCGAAGTTGGGGTATCGAGCACGTGTGCATACAGCTTACGAATGGGGTCCTGATCAGTGGCTGCTACAACGCCCCGCAGACCCGTCTCTTAGTACCTAACCTGTCTCCTTTCTTCTCCCAAAACACGCGATCCCTGTTGCTTGGAGACCTAAACGCAAGACACAGACTTTGGGGAATCATAGAGGAAATACCAACGGTATGATCCTAAATGATTTCGTCAATGACCGACCGGAGTTGATACTCCTCCGTACTGAATCGCCCACCCACTACCCCAGCAATAACATGACACCGACATACATCGACCTTGCCATCAGCGAAGGACTCAGGGAGCTTTCCGATCTCGTTACGATCAACGCCCTGAGCTCAGACCATCTACCCGTCTTCTTCACCTATGGCGAACTTGATCCTCCTCGCCCACAAGTTCGTCTGAGTTACAAAAATCTCAACTAGCCCCTGCTTCGGCAGACACTCAACACCCTAACCCAAGTTCCTGGTCAAATTGATACCATAGACGCTTTAGAGCAAGAGGTCTCAACCTTGACCAGGAACGTCCAGCGTACCCAAACTTCCCTCGCCACTAGGGTGACTGTCCATCAAGGCCGCGAAGTGGTCTCTCGAGAGCTCATTGCACTAATCGCGCTGAAGAATCGCACCCGGAGGAGGTGGCAACGCCTCCGAAGGGACGAGGATCGCCTACGCGTTCGGGAAATCGAGGGTGCCATCAAAGATGGCATCAGCGAGCTCAGGAACCGTAGATGGGCACAAACTCTAGACAACCTCCGTCCCCAAGATAACTCTCTATGGCGCCTTACGTCAAGGATGAGGCGGCAGCCTGCGCGCACCCCTGCACTTACTAGTAATGGCAGGGATTGCGTCACTGCCCAGACAAGGCGGAAGCTTTGGCTTCTTTCCTAGAGAGGGTTCATTCCGGACTCCCACCCAACTCCCCTGAACAGGAAGACATTGAGCGTACAGCGACAACCTTCGCTATTAGGAAATACCCCATCCCCCAGCACTTGCTCGCTGAACTTCTTGTCACGCCCGGTGAGATGACGCGAATCATCCGCCGGCTCCCAAGCGAAAAGGCCCCCGGACCAGATGGCATCCCCATATCGAGCCCTCAAAAATCTCCCGCGTAAAGTTATTGTCCAACTAGTACAAATAACTAACGCCATCTTAAAACTACAGCATTTTCCTTATCAGTGGAAAAAGGCTGTAGTGGTTATGATCCCCAAACCTGGAAAAAACGTTACTCTCCCATCCTCTTACCGCCCAATCTCCCTTCTAAACTCCTTTGCCAAGCTCGTGGAGAAGTTAATCCTGACCAGGGTCAACAGGATCGTCGAGAACTTCTCCATACTCCCAAACGAGCAGTTGGGATTCCGCCCCCGTCACAACACCACTCTTCTTGCAGCCAAAATCTGATGCGACGTCTTCCAAGCGTTCAACAGGCGCATGAACACAACACTTCTGCTCCTAGATATGGAGCGCGCCTTCGCTAGGGTCTGGCACTCAGGCCTTATCTACAAGCTTCTCGCAACTTTCAATTTCCCTTTACACATCATCTCCCTGATACAGTCATTTATCAGCGGCCGCACTTTCTGCGTCAAACAAGATGACGCCCTCTCGAACTCCAAACCAATTCAGGCCGGAGTGCCCCAGGGGTCGGCACTCAGTCCGCTGGTGTACTCCCTGTACACAGCGGACATTCCAAAATTCCAAAATACAAATCTGGCGCTGTACGCAGATGACACTGCTGTTTACGCTCAATCCTTCTACACACAAGCAACAAAATTTCAGCTCGCCCACCACCTCTCGATCCTTCAACCCTATTACGATAAGTGGAAGCTTGGTGTTAATGGACAAAAAACGGAAATGATATGTTTCCACAAGAAACTTACCAATAGCACCATGCCCACCCCACTTATCGTAAACAACATCCCAGTGACCCTATTCCCAAAAGCAAGATACCTCGGCATCATCTTCGACCAGAGAATGAAATTCCATCATCATGTATCCCACGCTTTGGCTCGCACCTTCAGTGCGCAGCAAAAACTCTACCCTCTCATTGGTCCCAACTCATCCCTATCCCCCGGTAATAAATTGCATATATACACGCAGGTTATAAGACCAATGTTAACCTATGGAGCCCCTGTCTGGAATATCATTTCTAGAACCCAGAGGAATCGCCTTCAGCGATTCCAGAATCGCATCCTCAGAGGAGTCCTGTCCGAGTCCAGGTACGCCAGGATAAGGGACATGCATGCGCAAGCATCCATTCCCTATATCACTGACTACCTGGATGAGGTCAGCGAAAAATTTTACAGGCATCAGATCAACGGCTCCCCACTCACACGCAGCCTCACTGCAATCAGGTTCGATCCAGACAACCCCATAGTGCACGGACCGCCGTATAAGAATTTACCGATCTATTTTGAACCCCCTTGAACCCTGGTAAATTCTTAAAATCCTTTCAATCCTCATTCTCTGGCATCCCTCATAAACTCCCCCACCTGCATCAGAGCCATCACCCGCGATCCTTCAGATCGCTGGAATGACTAAGGTGCAGGGTGGTCAACCCCAATAACCATACAAGTTCACTTTTACAGTTGAGGCCCGTCCATTGGACCACACTGCCCGACAAGGCACAACATTTTCTATTTATTTTTAAAATCAATGAAAAGTGGGGTTTTTAACGCGTTTTCCCCGCAGAAGGGCGCTGCGCGCTCTGCAACTCCAACTCAGAACATCCACCCAATATCTTTGAGTAGGCCAGTATAATGGCCCAATGCTTACCATCCGTGGTAGATACCAGCGACCCCAGGGTCAGATAAACGACGTGTTAGGGCAACCGGGTAACGTCGTGAAAAGTTTAAAAAGCAAGAATGGGATTAGGGGCTTGATAGGTCAGAACATCGACCGTCAACTGGCAAAACACCACACAGCGCGCTAGGCGCGCAGTGGTGTGCAGTATGCTGCGCATACTGAGTGTTAGTTTATAAGTCAATGTCCTAGGTTAAGAAAATGTATTGTTATTATCTGTAGTTAGAGGGGGGACTAACCTCCCGGCCTGTGAATGTAATGATCTAAGTAATTAATTTAAATAAAGAATTTTGAGCTGAGTTTGAGTTGAGTTGGGGTACGTAAGGTTTTGAAGCAAATGGACCCGGGTTCGATTCTCGTTGGAGGCAATAATATTTTTTTTGTAAGTTTTTATTTTTTTCTAAAGATTATTAACAGGACGGGTTAGTTTGGATAAGCTCTGTTTTTTTTTTAAATATCAGATTCGGATCTTTGAATTTTGAATTTCGAATTGTTGTATGAAATCGTTTCAGTTTTTTGCCGTTTTCTGCAATATTTTTTAAATATTTTGTTATATTCGAAATCCGTTTTTTGGGTTTTTATGTAATGTTTCGGTGCCTTTGTGTTTCGGTGTTGCATTTCAAACCTGGTTAAAGTTTGGATTTAAGTATCTACTCTGTAAACAACTTCGCCTCATCATTGCATTTCTCGAGCATGGCAATGTAGTGATCTAGGGCGCGCATCATGCCGTCCATGTTCACCAAAGACTCTAGGCGGGCAAACTTAGTTTGAAACGCCGAAAATGTATCCCCTAAACAGGCAGGGGCTTGACGGTCGGGGCGTAGCACTGGCTCGCGATCGCGCACTGTATTTGCGGCATCCCGCACTCCGCTTTCGCGCACTAGTCCCCGAGGGAAATTAACATCGTAGTTCGCTGGATGTAGCTGCTGTTGTGGCCGCTGATATGGAAGCTCTATGGGGGGCTAGAATTGCACCTGAGGCGGTTGCCTGGGTTGCCGCGCCTGGACCGCTCTTCGGTCCCAGGCTGATGTTTGGGGTCTCGGGGCAGGAACAAAGGTAGGTCTGGGGGCACTTCTGTCTTCAAGCATCTGTTTCCGGTATTTGTACACAGGGCAACTGGTGGCCATTGCCCGGTGCGCTCCGTTGCAGTTGGCGCACACCGACTGTTTATCTCTATTTGTACAGTCGGCTGTCATGTGCGCCCCTGCGCATTTGGAGCATCTGATCGCTCTATGGCATCCAGTCATAGTGTGCCCCCAGGATTGGCACCTTATGCACTGTGATATTTCCTTTCGGTTACGCCTCTCTTCCCACTGTACCCGTGAAGCGAAGACTGTCTTGACTGTGGCTAGCAGTTTCGCCACAGTCCATTCTGTGTTTGTGATCACGAGGTACAGGGGATTGTCCTGCCCCGTGTGTTTCATAGGGTATACTTCCTTGACCCGCATATTATATCTGTCTGTTAGGTACTCTTTTAGCTCAGTCGGTGAGTAGTTACCCTTCATTCCCCGCATGACAAAGGCATGTGTTTTTTCCGCGGGCATCTGGTATGTGTGGTACTCTGCACCGTCCTGAGCTAAATGTCTTGTCATGGACTGATGGTCCTGCATGTTCTTCGTGTATAGGATAACAGAGTTCCTGGCATACTTTATTTCTACTTGCTCAGTGGTTATCGTAGAGGCCAGCGCAGGAACTCTTTGTGATTTCCTAGTTTGCCTCTTACCACTATTGGGGGTGGGAGGGCTTTTTTGCCGGTGACTTTGGGGGTGGGGGTGGGAATGGTTTCCACCACTTTGGCCCTTATTTCCTCTTGGGATCTGTTAGGATTTTCTAGTTCGGGCTCTGGCTCCCTTTCCTTGCTTTCAAGGACTTGAAACCTGTTGTTAGTGGGGATTTGAAACAGGTTTCCAAATCCCGTGGCCCTGATTATTTGCGGGTTATTGACCGGCGAATTTGCCCTCGATGATGTAGCTGAAGGCTGGTCTAGCTGGTTCGGTTTCGGCTTTGGTTTAATTGTTTTAATTGTTAATTTTTTGAGAACACCAGTGTTGTTCTCTGGGCTGCTCATCGGCCGCTTGGTGGCCTTAGTTTTAGCCTTGACTGTGAGGGGGTGGGTGCGTAGTACGTGGCTTATAGTTATTTCTACCACGTCTTTTACCTCCTCCTCGGAGTGAGATTGGAAGAACTGTAAGTTCTTTGCACAGTCCAGGCATGATGGTGCGTGCGATTTAAGCCTGTTTATAACTTTGGCCACACTTATTCTGGTGGGGTTGTTAGAGGCTAGAGAGTTTGTGGATGAGAAACTCTGCACGCTCTCACTGTCAGAGTCCTCATTCGCTTCCATTTTGGGATCCCCTCCTGGGGTATCCTTCTTATGGGTCACCCCCTCACTTATTGTGAGATTGGGTCCTCACTTGTTTCGGCGTCCCCTGGCTATGGGGCGCTCCCTAACATTCGTTGGAACTGTTGCCCTCACTTTTGTTAGTGACTTCACTACCTTGTAGATTCCCTCACTTTTCGTGGGAGAGAAGGTACGGTCGATTTTGGAGACGTCCCCTCACTTTTGGACGTCTCTTTATATCAGTGCACTTATTTTTACAAGTTGTTGGATTTTTGGTCGAAACCTTACTTGTAAAAAAATTTTCGATTTTTGCTGGTCCCCTTATTTTGCGACTCGCTAATAGCTGGGTGGTGCCCCAACTTTTGTGGTTTGGATTTTTGGCTGAATTTTTCTAAGTCCAAAATTCAGTAGTTTGGTGGTTCCCTTACTTGTGTTGGGTGTTGTGCAAAATTTTTGGCGAAATTCGCTAAGTCCAAAAATTCGTAGCTTGGTAGTTCCCTTACTTAGGATTGGGTGTTGTGTGTATTTTTACAAGTCCACGTACCCCGACTTGATTTTTGGTGTTAGTGGTTTGGGCGTGTTTTCTGGTGATTTGTTGGTGCCCCAACTTTTGGTGATGATGTGATTTACTGTTTTACGGGTGTGCCCTCACTTTTCCTGCCGATGGATGGTATGGATAGATGAGCAGGTACCCTTACTAGTTTTTGATTTTCTATTTGTGTGGAATTTCTGGTATTCCACACATAAAAAATACAAAAGTAAAAATGGACCGATAGGGTCGAAAAATGTATGCGGCGAAAGCCCCGAGAAAACTGGGTAGCGGTGCTAACTCAGCACTTACCCGGCGAACGTTTTGCGCGTGAAAACGGAGAAAATCTGGACACATTCAACTTGAATGTGCCGAGGTATAAAAAACTGTATACACAGAAGGAATGCACTGAAAAAAGGTTTGTTTGCTTTATGAGCGTATGCGACCGCACAGGACGAGAACTGGCAGGTCAATGTGTATTCTCTCACAAGATCGCGCCCTTATTTCAACCCTTTCAATATGTGCAAACCTTATGGCTTTAGTTTTTCACTATTAGATTGTTATATTATGTTAATGTTTTAAGATGCCATGGAAGAGAAATTGAAATAATAACCTAAATTTTTTCTGCAAAAGGAAAATAAATTTTTCAAATGCCTAGCAGACGTCCGGTCGCTAAATTATCATCTTTTGACCTCAGCACTGACATAATTTTCAGTGGTTGAAGTCCCCGAAAAGAGAAAATCGGTCAGCAAAATCTGTCCTTAGCTGACGGTCTATAAGAAATTATGAATAGACTATACTCTGGAGCTGAACTACACAAATTAATAGGACAGATGCCCAGCGTTCCTCATAGGAGAGGTTAACTACAAAGGGGCAAAGTGGAAGATCAAAACCTAATCTTTTTTTTTTAAGTAGGTTTATTAGGTTTAGAATTTTCTAGATTGGGAATATATTATATAATGAAAATTTTGGATTAATTTTCTCCGCTATTCCATCCACAGACGCGTTTCGACTTATCAGGTCTCGTCAGTGTGGCTAGGAAAGCAAAGAAAACCAATCCAAGTTTAGTGCCCGCAGGCACAATAGAAGTAATACGACGAGCGAAATTTAATCGTGGCGCCATTTGAGAATAGGATTCAGCACA